>JAUDYJ010000001.1:347523729-347528729 GCA_030761175.1 Masticophis lateralis | reverse complement strand
CTATTATCTATCTATCTATCCATCTATCAGAATAGAGCTGGAAGAGACCTTGAGGTCTTCTAGTCCAGCCCTTGCTGAAGCAGGAGACCCTTGTGTTCAGGGCAAATGGTTGCCCAATCTCTTCTTAAAAACCTCCAGTGATGGGGCATCTACAATGTCTGGTGGCAGATAGTTCCACTGATCAATTGTCCTCACTGTTAGGAAGTTTCTCCTTAATTCCAAGAATCCCACTTTACATCTTCCTGGGACGCAGCTTGCCATCTCTCCCAGCAGTCAGGCAGAAGGACAGGAAGTCCTGGACTTACAACAGTTCATTTAGTGACCATTCAAAGTTACAACGGCATTGAAAATATAGACTTATGACCAGTGGTGGGATTCAGCCAGTTTGCACCACTTTGGGAGAACCGGTTGTTAACTTTCTGAGCAATTTGGTGAACTGGTTATTGGAAGAAATCATTAGGGCAGAGAACCGGTTGTTAAATTAGTTGAATCCCACCACTGCTTACGACCGTTTTCCACATTTATGACCGTTGCAGCATCCTGATGTTGACTTGATCAAAATTCAGTTCAGGCCACTGATTCCTATTTATGACGGTTGCAGCATCCCGGGGGTCATGTGATCTCCTTTTGCGGCCTTCTAACAAGCAAAATCAACGGGGGGGGGAGCCAGATTCACTTAACAACCATGTTCCTCACTTAACAACGGCAGCGATTGGCTTCCCGACGGAAGTGTTGGGCTCAGTTGTGGTCCTAAGTCGAGGACTCCCCGTATCCCGTGGCAAAAGGAGAGCCTGGTCCATATCTTTCATGTGTTCCCTGGGACTCCATAAATTCAGATGAACCAGCTGGATTTCCTTCTGCTTTTAATCCAAGGATTTTCCTAGGGCTGATTTTGCCGAGCTGTCACGGGAAGTGCGGTGCTGACTCACGAGTTCCTGACCATATTGTCCATTGTGTTGGAATGGTGTGTATGTGTGTGTGTGTGTATGTGTGTTGTGTTGTGTGGAAATCCTGGAAAACACCCTCTTGTTTATTGGTAGGAAGGCAGGCCGGCAAGCAGGATTGGCTTCTGCACTGTGCTCCCGGGGCTGGGAAAAGAGGGATGGGCTTGGAGTGGGAAAACAGGGTCAGCCGAGGACTTTCGGGAACATTGCATCCCCCACTCCCCCCCCCAAACACACCCATGGGGGATTACTGGTCTTTTGTAGACATGGAGGCGGATTTGGCTGCTGGGGCATCCCAGGAGTTGCCAAAGGGGGAGGAGGCGGAGGCTGGGAAGGAAATCCAGAACAATTTGGAATTTCCGAGAATTTCTTCGGAAAATTTGGCATTCAGATCCAGAGCTGAGTGTCTCGGGAATCAACATGAGATTTTTTTTTCAGATGGGGGGGAGATGGACCTGAAGGGTGGGTCGGTTTCAAGGATATTGTGGCCCTCTAAACTAGTGTTTCTCAACTTTGGAAACTTTAAGATGGGTGGACTTCAGTTCCCAGAATTCCCTGGCCAGCGTGCTTTAAGACGAGTGGATTTGAACTCCCAGAATTCCCCAGCCAGCGTGCTTTAAGATCAGTGGTCTTCAACTCCCAGAATTCCCCATCCAGCATGCTTTAAGACGAGTGGATTTCAACTCCCAGAATCCCCCATCCAACATGGTTTAAGAAAGGTGGACTTCAATTTCCAGAATTCCCTGGCCAGCATGCTTTAAAATGAGTGGATTTGAACTCCCAGAATTCCCCAGCCAGCATGCTTTAAGATGGGTGGACTTCAATTGCCAGAATTCCGTGGCCAGCACACTTTAAGATCAGTGGACTTCAACCCCCAGAATTCCCCAGCCAGCATGCTTTAAGACAAGTGGATTTCAACTCCCAGAATTCCCCAGCCGGCATGCTTTACGATGGGTGGACTTCCATTCCCAGAAATCCCCAGCCAGCATGCTTTAAGATGGGTGGACTTCAATTCCCAGAAATCCCCAGCCAGCATGCTTTAAGATGGGTGGACTTCAATTCCCAGAATTCCTCAGCCAGCATGCTTTAAGAGGGATGGACTTCAATTCCCAGAATTCCCCAGCCAGCATGCTTTAAGGTGGGTGGACTTCAATTCCCAGAATTCCCTGGCCAGCATGCTTTAAGGTGGGTGGACTTCAATTCCCAGAATTCCCCAGCCAGCACGGGATGGACTTTAATTCCTAGAATTCCCCATCCAGCACCCTTTAAGACGAGTGGACTTCAATTCCCAGAATTCCCTGGCCAGCATGCTTTAAGAGGGTGGGGCAAGTCAAGCCTGCCTTGTGTAAAGGCATTAATCAGCATCTTGGCCAATGTTTTCCCTAGCTGCCAGTTGAACCTGTTTCCCATGTAATTAAAGTCATGGGGCGAAATTACACGGAGCTTGGGTTCCTGGTAAGGAATTGGATGGGGAGACGAGCTAAGCTCCTGGACCACGTACGAGATCATTTCTGGTGGCCCTTGTGGCTTGAAAGCCCCCCTCCACCCCTCCTATGTGAGATGTCACCCTGAACATCTCAACCAACTCGGAGATAGCCGGTGGCCAGCAAAATATTATTTTAAGGCAGAGCCCAACGATAAAAGAGGAGATGGGCATTTTGCATTGGAGCGGATCGCCCTTCGCTCGGGTTCAGAGGCCGCCGTTGTAACGGAGCGGATGGGATCCCCTGCTTTGAAGATCTCTCATCCCATCACAGGAGATGTATAAAGCGGAGAAGAGCAGAAATGATTCCTCCCTTCGGTGATTCCTTCTATGATGAATGAAGGTTTGTTCCTTTTGGAGGAGGGGCGGGTTGGAAATGCTGGGGGTTGTTGTGTGTGTCTCTACTGAGTGGTGTTGAATTTCTGGTAGGTCGATGGGATCGGGTCTCCTTATATGGCCATTGGATCCCCCTAGATCAAGGGATCAGGCCTCCGTATACGGCCATTTGGATCCCTCTAGAACAGAGGTCTTCAAATTTGGCAGCTTTAAGACTTGTGGACTTCAACTCCCAGAATTCTCCAGCCAGCTATCCTTAAAGTTGCCAAGTTTGAAGACTTCTGCTCTAGAATCTTTGTCTAGATCAAGGGATCCGGCCTCCTTATATGACTGTTGGATCCACCCTGGAGCAAGGGAATCAAACCTCATGGCCATTGGATCCCCCAACTTGAGGGATCTGGCCTCCTTATATGGCCAGTAGATCCACTTTGATCAAGGGATCGGGCCTCCTTATATGGCCAGTGGATCCCCCTTGGTCAAGGGATCAGGCTTCCTTATACGGCCAGTGGATCCCTTTGGTCAAGGGATCAGGCCTCCTTATATGGCCATAGGATCCCCCTTGATCAAGGGATTGGGCTTCCTTATATGGCCAGTGGATCAACTGGGACCTGCATTTCCTTGACTAAGGAAGATGGTTGTTCAGTGAGATGTTCAGTTTTCTGATGTTTTTGGCATGGTTGTTAAGTGAATCATATGGTCATTAAGCAAATCCCCGTTGACTTTTGTTATCAGAAGCCGGCTGGGAAGATCACAAATGGCGATCACGTGATCCCAGGACACTGCAACTGTGGTAAACTTGTGGCTGACAAGTGCTCAAATGTTGACTGTGGGGATGCTGTGACGGTTGTAACTGCGAGGACAGGTCGTAAATCCCTTTTCCCGGTGCCGTTGTAACTTCAGATGGTCATCTAATGAATGGATGTAAGTTGAGGATGACCTGTTCTTAAGCAGGGCTCCATGAGGCCACCTAGAACCCTCTCAGAGGCACTACTGATGAGGCAGATGCCACCTACAGGTAGTCCTCGAACTTACGACCATAGCCAAGCCCCAAATTTCCATTGCTATGCAAGGCAGTAAAGTGAGTTTTCCCCAATTTTACGACCTTTCTGGCCACAGTTGTTATGTTAACAAGTCGGACTCGCTCGAGTCGGACAGTGAGGAGGCTGGAGAAGATGTGGTGGCAGAGGTGGGGATTCAGCCAGGGCCTTCACAACCTCCAGAAGCTCCTTTAAGTGAAGAGGACGAAGAGGAGGAGCCTCTTCTTGATGCAAGGGCGTGCAGAACTGCCAACTGCTGTTGTTAAGTGAATCGTGCAGTCATTCGGCAAAACTGACTTCTCCCTTTGACTTTTGAGTGTGGTCCATCCATGCTGGCTGAGGAATTCTGGGAGTTGAAGTCCTGTCATGCTGACTGAGGAATTCTGGGAGTCAAAATCCAGTCATGCTGGCTGAGGAATTCTGGGAGTCAAAATCCAGTCATGCTGGCTGAGGAATTCTGGGAGTTGAAATCCAGTCATGCTGGCTGAGGAATTCTGGGAGTCGAAGTCCAGGCATGCTGGCTGAGGAATTCTGGGAGTCGAAGTCCTGTCATGCTGACTGAGGAATTCTGGGAGTCGAAATCCAGTCATGCTGGCTGAGGAATTCTGGGAGTTGAAATCCGGTCATGCTGGCTGAGGAATTCTGGGAGTCGAAGTCCTGTCATGCTGACTGAGGAATTCTGGGTGTTGAAATCCAGTCATGCTGACTGAGGAATTCTGAGAGCTGAAGTCCTGTCATGCTGACTGAGGAATTCTGGGAGTTGAAGTCTAGTCATGCTGACTGAGGAATTCTGGGAGTCGAAATCCAGTCATGCTGGCTGAGGAATTCTGGGAGTCGAAATCCAATCATGCTGGCTGAGGAATTCTGGGAGTTGAAGTCCTGTCATGCTGACTGAGGAATTCTGGGAGTTGAAGTCCTCAACATGCTGGCTGACGAACTCTGGCAGCTGAAGTCCACACAGCTTAAAGTTTTTAAGGTTAAGAAACACAACTGTATTCCTAAAAAAAAAATATACATCAAAGTTTCTCAGCCTCCAGATGGGCACAACCGTCCATCTGACCTAAGTCCCGTAGGTATGTTTTTCTCTGATTTTCTTCTTCTCTGCCCCCATCTGGAACAAACCTGAAGCCAAGAGGACAAGGACGAAACCTGACAGCCGCTGATACCTGGCAAATCCTCGAAATGCTGGCTTCCATCCCA
>JAUDYJ010000001.1:347488729-347518729 GCA_030761175.1 Masticophis lateralis | reverse complement strand
TTCCTTCCTTCATTCCATTCTCCCTCTCTCCTTTTCTTTCTTTTTCATTTTTCCTTCCTTTCTTCCTCCCTCTCCTGCCTTCTTTCCTTCCTTCCTCCCTCCCTCTTTCTTTCTCTCTTCCTTCCTTCCCTCCATTCTCCCTCCCTCCCTTTTTTTCTTTTTCATTTTTCCTTCCTTCCTTTCTACCTGCCTGCCCTCCTTCGTTCCTTCTTCTCTTCCTCCCTCCCTCCTGCCTTCTTTCTTCCCTCCCTCCCTCCCTCCCTCCCACCCGCCCTCCCTCCCTCCTTCCTTCCTTCCTTCCTTCCTTCCTTCCTTCCTTCCTTCCTTCCTTCCTTCCTTCCTTCCTTCTTTTTCTTTCCCTTCCTTCCTTCATCCCTCCCTCCCTCCTGCTTGCGGTTGGGCCTTCCTTTCAAAAGAACTAAAGGTGGTGAAAGTGTTATCAATTTAAAACCGGCAGTGATTCCCTTAAGAACTGTGGCAAGAAAAGTCATAACACAGGGCAAAACTCACTTAAGCAATGTCTCACTTCACAACCAAAACGTTGGGCTCATTTGTGGTCGTAAGTTGAGGACCTCCTGTACTTTGTCTGGATTTTCGAAACCTGTGCCAGTTTTTTCCAGGGTGTGTATGTGTGAGTGCGTGTACACCCCAGATCATCTTGCAAAATCGATCCAGGAATTTCCTAAATCCCATTTTCCAACTCAGGGCTCTGTGTGTGTCCCCCCACCCCCACCCCCACCCCCGAAGGGTCACCTTTAAGCCCACAAACCTCGCCTTGCAAACTTTTGACGCAATTTGAGGCTCTTGTGCACTTAACACCTGCCTTCTGTTTAACTTTGGCACCGGCTGATTCTCCAGGCGCCCCGGCTGGAAATCTTTTCTCTTATTAACCGCAGCAATAAATTTCTTCCCGGAGGCCAAAGATTTGACAAGCTATTTGGAAATCCGCACGAGATTCTCTCAACCTTTTACGGTGTCTGGCTCCTGACCAGCCCCCTTTCCCTTTCCAAAAGAAAAGAAAAAAGAAAAAGAAGAAGAAATCTTTCTGCAGACTGCCACACCCAGCAAAAACAAACTTCAGGGTCCCCACCGATTGCAAAAGTGAGGTGCCCAGGATGGGGGTGAAGGAAAAATCTTCCTTGCTTCCAAGCTGCCAAGAGGAAATGAGACACTTTGCAGCTGTGGCTGGACTGGGAGTTCATTCCATCGTTCCCTGCTGGATGGGAAGGGGATCAGAGGTCTTAATGCTTCCGTGGGGTTCCCCCTTCCCTTAATGCACCCCCTTTTTTTCTGATCTGGGGAAGACAGAGATGGTCTCATTTTCTCTAGATAAAAAAACCCAGCTTTTGTATTTGAAATAATCAGCTGTTTTTCAAAGCTGGGCGTCCGATTTCTCATTGAAAACACCCACATGGAAAAATGCAGGAAAAAGACTTCCAACTTCCAGATTTGGGGGGGGGAGGGGGACTTCCGCTCCCAGAATTCCTCAACCAGGGTGGCCTTGGCAGAGGATCCTGGGAGTGGAAGTCCGCACCCATCTGGAACCATCCAAACTGGCCAACGTCCTACGAAATTCTTCCAACCTAGGCTGCGTGTACGTAAAATCAAGATTATGTGAAGGGTTAGTACCGCTTTATAAGGCCTTGTTAAGACCCTATTTGGAAAATTGCATTCCATTTTGGTCACCACGATATAAAAAAAGAGGTGGAGATGCTAGAAAGAGTGCAGAGAAGAGCAACGAAGATGATTAGGGGGCTGGAGGCTAAAACATACGAAGAACGGTATGGAACTGGGTATGTCTAGTTTAACGAAAAGGAGGATTGGGGGGGAGGACATGTCTTCCAGGATTTGAGGGGGGGGTTCAGGAGCAGCTGCTGGAGCAAAAATATGGCAATTATGTTTGGTCGGGGAGATTTTGAAGGTGGAAGAGTGGAAGAGTAGCAGGAAGCAGCAGGTTGAATGTTTTCCGTTCCAGGTTTTAATCACAGTCAGCACATCTTTTGCTGATCGTAAGTTCCCCTTCCCTGAGCAACTTCTCTGGCACAGGTGGAGGCCTGTTTACACCTGGAAAACATCTGTCCAGTTTCGATGGCAAAAAAGCCAGTTCATGACACTGCTTTTCGAATTCAACAACTTTAAGAAATGTGGACTTCCACGCCCAGAATTCCTCAGCTGGCATTCTTTAAGACGGGTGGACTTCAACTCCCAGAATTCCCCAACCAGCATGCTTTAAGATGGGTGGACTTCACCTCCCAGAATTCTCTAGTCAGCATCCTTTAAGATGGGTGGACTTCAACTCCCAGAATTCCCTGGCCATCATCCTTTAAAATGAGTGGACTTCAACTCCCAGAATTCCCTGGCCATCATCCTTTAAAATGAGTGGACTTCAACTCCCAGAATTCCCCAGCTGGTATGCTTTAAGATGGGTGGATTTCAACTCCCAGAATTCCTCAGCCGGCATGCTTTAAGACGGGTGGACTTCAATTCCCAGAATTCCCTAGCTGGCATGCTTTAAGACGGGTGGACTTCAACTCCCAGAATTCTCCAGCCAGCATCCTTTAAGATGGGTGGACTTCAACTCCCATAATACCTCAGCCAAGCAAGCTGAGGAATTCTGGGAGTTGAAGTCCCTCAATCTCATCCAACTCTGAACAACACTGGGTCAGGAAGAAGTCCACCTAAGGAAGTAAGTGCTAAGGTGGAGTAATTCGGCTGGGCGAAGTCCTAACCTCAACAAACCAGGTTTGTTCCTTCGGTAGAAACCTGCCAAGCCAGAAAGAGAAGAAGTGACTCATCTGAGGCCAGAGACCAGCGTGATGAGGCTGTTGTAGAGAGAGGCTGGTGGAGGAAGGTGAGTTGCTAATTTGCAATTCCTAGAACACGCAAAGGAACCGTCACCAAACACGCCTCGGAGTAATAATGCAAATGTTATGGCTCAATTATAATCATTGGATCATTTGGCAAACGGGCCTTAATTTAGCTGGAAGAGAAGAGCACCACAAAATGATTTTGGAGGGGCGGCATCTGAAAATACAGGTAGTCCTCGACTTATGACCACAGTGGCACCCAAAATTTCCGTTGCTAACCAAGACACCTGTTAAGTGAGCTTTGCCCCGTTATGCCCTTCCTTGGCACAGTTCGCTGCCGGTGTTCAATTGGGAAGACGGTTGTTAAACGAATCTGATTTCCCTATGATCAGAAGGTCGTAAAAGTGGATCGCATGACTCTGGGACATTGCAACCGTCATAAATACGAGTCAGTGGCCAAGGATCTGAATTTCGATCCCGTGAGCGTGGGGATGCTGCAAGTGTGAAAAACGATTCTAAGTCCCTTTTTTTCACTGCCGTCGTAACTTTGAACCGTCACTCAAAGAACGGTTGTGAGTTAAGGACTCCCTATATACGCACTCTGCTTATGCACTCACTCAAAAGGTGCGAAAATTATTTTATTAAGGTGGCTCACACGGAGTGGTGCGGTGGCCTAGAGGTGGAGCTCTCGCCTCACAATCCGGAGGCTGTGAGTTCGATCCTAGGTAGAGGCAAATATTTCTCTCTCTCCGCACGATGAGAATATATATCTGCCGAATGAAACTCCGCATTGGCGACAGGAAGGGCATCCGGCCAGTGAACACTGTGCTAGCTCCATTCTGTTGCCCAGACTCCACCCCGCAAGGGATTAAGGAGTCGTTAAATGAAGTTGATGATGTTACACAGTCAGCCAGATGTTTCTCACACAGTCAGCCAGATGTTCAGACGGTTTGGCATTTTGGTCGACCCGTCCAGTCCTTCCCAAGACAGATGTGGTTATGTGATGATGGGGGTTTTTCCTTTGGTTGACTCAGCCTTCCGTCCTTCCGAGATCGGTAAAAGGAGGACCCAGATTTTTGGGGGCAAGAGGCTGACTCTGTAAACCGCTTAGGGAGGGCTGGAAAGCACTGTGAAGCGGTATATAAGTCTAAGTGCTAGTGTTATGTTGTCATTTGTTTGGAGGTTTTGAATGGCTACTGCTTGTCTTCCCTCTCTCCCTCCCTCCCTCCCTCCCTCAATTTCTTTCTTTCTTTCTTTCTTTCTTTCTTTCTTTCTTTCTTTCTTTCTTTCTTTTTCTTTCTTTTCCTCCCTTCTTCCTTCCTTTCTCCCCCTCTCTCTTTCTTTCTTTCTCTCCCCGGTCTCTTTCTCTTTTTCTTTCTTTTTCTCTGTCTCTTTCTTTCTTTCCTTCCCTCCCTCTTTCTCTTTCTTTCTCTCTCTCTCTCTCCTTCTTTCTCTTTCTTGTTCTCTGTGTCTCTTTCTTTTCTTTCCTCTTTCTTTCTTTCTTTCTTCCTTCCTTCCTTCCTTCCTCTCTTTCATTCTTTGTTTCTCTCTCCCCTCCCTCCCTCTTTCCTTCTTTCTCTTTCTTTTTTTTCTGTCCCTTTCTTTCTCTCCCTCCCTCCCTCTTTCTTTCTTTCTTTTTTCTTTCTTTCTTCCTTCCTATCTCTCTCTCCTTCTTTCTCTGCCTCTCTCTTCCCCCTCCTCCTCCCTCTTCCTTCCTTCCTTCCTTCCTTTCCTTCTTTCTTCCTTCCTTCCTTCCTTTCCTTCTTTCTTTCTTTCTTTCTTTCTTTCTTTCTTTCTTTCTTTCTTTCTTTCTTTCTTTCTTTCTTTCTTTCTCACCTTCTCTTTTTTAAATTTAATTTATATGCCACCCTTCTCCGGAGACTCAGGGCAGCTTACAATGCGTTAAGCAATAGTCTTCATACTTTTGTATATTTATACAAACTCAGCTTATGGCCCCTACAATCTGGGTCCTCATTTTACCTACCTTGAAAGGATGGAAGGCTGAGTCAACCTTGAGCCTGGTGAGATTCGAACTTGCAATAATTGCAGGCAGCTGGTGTCACTTTAACACCACTTAAGCTGCTGCGCCACCAGGCTCTTTCTTTCTCTTTCTTTTTCTCTCTGTCTCTTTCTTTCCCTCCCTCCCTCCATTTCTTTCTTTCTTTTTCTTCCTTCATTACTTCTTTCCTTCCTTCCTTTCTCTCTCTCTCTCCTTCTTTCTCTTTCTTTTTCTCTCTGACGCTTTCTTTCCCTCCTTCCTTCCTTCTTTCTTTCTTTCTTTCTTTCTTTCTTTCTTTCTTTCTTTCTTTCTTTCTTTCCCTCTCTCTCTCTCTCTCTCTGTCTCTGCCTCTATCTCTTTCTTTCTTTCTTCTGGCTGCTGTCAAGCCTTCCTTTCAAAAGAACTGGAGGTGAGGAAGGCGTTTCCCAGGGGGGTCTTAACTGCGGCATTTCCCCCCCCCCTTTTTTTTTTCTGCCTGGGTTGACGGGCGAGGCGAAGGGGTCGCAGCAATGTGAGGCCTCCTTCCCTTATTTATCTGCTGCCAGCCAACACATCTGTGCAGCGTGAAAGCAGCTGGCAGCAGCCAAAGGTGGAGCCCCCGCAGCGCATGATAAACAGCCGCCCCCGGAGAGAGGGAAGGAATTTAAGGGAAAGGAGAAGAAACGCAGCTTCATCCGTGCCAGGAGCCAAAATGGAAACGGGAGCAAGGGAGAGCTACTTCCCTGGGACTCCAATACAGGCAGTCCTCGAGTAACGACCGGTCGCTTAGCAACCGTTTGAAGTTCTCAAAGGACTTCCAATACAAATAATCCTTGACTTACAATGGTTCATTTAGTGACCAAAGTTACAATGGCCCCGGGGAAAAAAGGGACTTCGTTTTTCATACTTACGACCGCCGCTGCCTCCCCGCAGTCACGTGATCAAAATTCAGACGCTTGTCAATTGACTCGTATTTATGACGGTCGCAGCAGGGGGCAGAGGGGTGTCAAGCGATTCCCGCTTTTACGACCTGACGAGCCAAGTTCACGGGAAATCCAGATTCGCTTAACAACGGCATGACTAACAACGATTCGCTTAACCACAACGCCAAGAAAAATCGTAAAACAGAGGCAAAACTCACTGAACAAAATGTTTCGCTTAGCAACATAACTCTCGTGGTCAATCGGGGTCGTAAGTCGAGGACCTTAACCTGTACAGGGGGCCCTGTATGACTTGGATTCAAAGTTCTTGGCAGTCATTGTCCCCCCTTTGCAACCGGTTTACATTTATGGCCGTTTCCTGTGAACTCATGTTCCTTGGCATTTGGGGCAAAAATCACACCTGTGGGGGAACCATTGCTTTGCTTAACGACCGTGGTGTTCGTTTAACGACCACTGTGAAAATGTTGCAAAATGGGGTCAGTCCAGTGGTGGGATTCAAGTAATTGAACAACCGGTTCTCTGCCCTAATGATTTCTTCCAACAACCCGTTTGCCAAACTGCTCAGAAAGTTAACAACTGATTCTCCCGAAGTGGTGCGAATCCGGCTGAATCCCACCAATGGGTCAGTCGTGTGACTGGCCTGCTTTATGACCGGGATGGGTGGGTTTCCGTTGAAATTGTAACTCCTTGATTTATAATCATTCGTTTAAGGACCGTTTGAAGTTACGAGAGCACTGAAAAAAGAGACTTATGACTGGTCCTCGCTCTTACGCCCGTTGTGGCATCTCCATGGTCACGTGATCAAAATGAGTCAGTTGGGCTACTGACTCATAGTTATGACGGTTGTATAGTGCCCCCGGGGAGATGGGGTGTCCTGTGATCCCCTCTTGCGACCTTCTGACAAGCAAAGCCAATATGGAGAAACTGGATTCGCTTAACAACTGTGTCAAGGAAGGTCGTAAAACGGGGCAAAACTCACTTAACAACTGTCTTGCTTAGCCGGGGAAATACAAGTCGTCCTCGACTTACGACCCCAACTGAGCCCAACATGGATGTTGCTAAGTGAGAAATGTGACTTTTGTCTCATTTTACAACGGCCCACAGGTATTAAGTGAATCACTGCGGGTTTTTTTAATCGGTCGCTCGGTCGTTCAGCAAATCTGGGCTTTGCCTGTCAGAAGGAAATCACGGCCGTCATAAATATGAATCACTTGTAAATCAAGTGAACAGGGGGATGAAGCAGCAACGGCCATAAGTGTGAAACGTGGTCGTAAGTCCCTTTTTTTCCAGCGCCGTGGTAACTTTGAACGGTCACTGAGTGAGCTGCTGTAAGTCGAGGACGGCCTGTATTGGGCCATCAATTGTGGTCGTAAGTCGAGGACTGCAGACATAGGCTCTTCTCTCTTCCCTTCCACTTGTAGGTCAGAGGTTTCTCTTCATTTAATTCATCGATTTGCATTAATATTAAATCGTTTAACCTGCTGTCCTGTTTTCCCCTCTCAAATAACAGCCTGACTCCCACCAAGAAAACCAGACTCCCTTCTCCACTTCCAAAGGAGACCTTTGACCCAGAACAAGCCATCATCCGGTGCTCCAGGGTCCCCCTGAATGCGTCCAGATTATACCCCTGAGATCCATTGCCCCCGGCTAAAGAACCAGAGCTCTAGACCTCTTAAGCTTTCCCTAGCCTTCATATAAATAACAGAATCACCGAGTTGGAAGGGACCTTGGAGGTCTTCTAGTCCAACCCCCTATTCATGCAGGAGACCCAATACCCGTGATGGAGAATCTATGGCATGCATGCCACAGGTGGCACACGGAGCCATATCTGTGGGCACGCGAGGGTTGCCTTAGCTCAACTCCAGGTCACATGTGTGTGCCAACCACCTGATTTTCCGGCCTTCTGGGCCCACTTGACATCAGGAAACAGGCTGTTCGTGGCCTCCAGAGGGCCTCCAGGTGGGTGAGGAAGGCCGTTTTCGCCCTCCCCAGGCTCCTAGAAAGGCCCTGGAGCCTGGGGAGGGCAAAAAAACCGGGCCTTCCAGTATCACTGTGCCAATAGCGGGGGGAGCGGGGGGGAGTCATACGTACATGCATGGGGGGGCGGGGCACATTGAATTATGGGTGTGGGCACATGCACGCGTGTGCAACACCCCTGCATTCCCCCCCGCTTTGGGCACATTATGGCGAAAAGGTTAGCCATCACTGCCCTGTACTATTCTAGAGAAATAACAGAATCACAGAATTGGAAGGCACCTGATTGAGAAGGAGACCCGATATCAGTGATGGCTAACCTTTTTGCCATCCCGTGCCAAAAGCGGGAGGAGCGTAGTGGGTCACGGGTACATGTGCCCACATCCATAATTCAATGCGCCCCGCCCTCCTGCGCATGACCACATGACCCGCCCCCACTTCCCTCTGCTTTTGGCACACGATGGCATGGTGGGCCCGGTAGGCCCGTTTTTTCCCCCTCCCCAGGCTCCAGAGGCTTTCTAGGAGCCTGGGGAGGGCAAAAACCGCCTTCCCCATCTCCCCGGAGGTCTTCCGGAGGCCAGAAACAGCCAGTTTCCCGACTTCCGGTGGGACCAGAAGGCCTGTAAATCAGTTGGCCGGTGCACGCATGCGCACTGGAGCTGAGCTAGGGCAACACTTGTGTGCCCACCGATATAGCTCCCCATGCCACCTGTGCCATAGGTTCGCCATCATGGCCCTATATCATTCTAGAGAAATAACTGAATCACAGACTTGGAAGGAATCTTGGAGGTCTACAGAAGGTTGGTGGTTGGCATCGAAGCAAACGGAGAAATTAAGAGACTATACACCCCAACAGAGACTGAATAACAGAGTAACAGAGTTGGAAGGGGCTTTAGAGGTCTTCTAGTCCAGCCCCCTGCGAAAGCAGGAAACCCTATACCATTTCAGACAAATGGCCATCCAATTTCTTCTTTGAAACCTCCATTGATGAAGCAGCCACAACTTCCACCGCTTAATTGTCCTCGCTGTCCGGAAGTTTCTCATCAATTCCAGGTTGCTTCTCTCCTTGATGTGTTTCCATCCGTCGTTTCTTGTCCTGCCTTCAGGTGACTGGGAGAATAGAATTACAGAAAAACAGAGTTAGAAGGGACCCTGGTGGTCATCTAATCCAATTCCCGGATTCAGCTGCAGCCGGTGGTGGGACTTGAATAACGTAACAACCGGTTCTCTGGCTGGGTAGGCGTGGCCATTTAGTCATGTGACTGGGGGGGGTGATGTCACTCATCACACTCAGCCCAGCCTCCAAGCCACTTGCCTCAAAGGCAGAGGTAGGATTCAGCCGGTTGGGGCTAATCCTACCACTGGCTGGCCCCGCCTCGCCCTTTTTTTGGCGTTTTTGGGCCATTTTCAGGCCATTTTGGGGCCATTTTCAGGCTATTTTATGGGCTGTAACAGCCTGGAAAACAGGCAGAAAAACGAGCGGGGGTAGGGCCAGCCAGTGGTGGGATTTGCCGGTTCGCCAAACTGTGCATAAATCTTAACTACCGGTTCTCCCAAACCGGTGCGAACCGTCCCACCTCTAGCTACAGCTATATGTGTTTCTACCTTATTAGATTTATAACAAAAAGTGGGTCACTGGAAAGGTGATGCGGGCATATAAATGCATGTAAGCGTATAAGGAGCTGGGGTGGCGCAGTGGTTGGAATGCAGTACTGCAAGCTAACTCTGCTCACTGTCAGCAGTTTGATTCTGACCAGCTCAAAGTTAACTCAGACTTCTGTCCTTTTGAGCTTGGTAAAACAAGGACCCAGATTGTTGGGAGCGCTAACTCTGTAATCCACTTAGGGAGGGCTATAAAGCACTGTGAAGCGGTATATAAGTCTAAGTGTCATTGGTATTATCTATCTATCTATCTATCTATCTATCTATCTATCTATCTATCTATCTATCATCTATCTATATCTTCTGCCTATCTGCAATATCTATCTATCTATCTATCTATCTATCTATCTATCTATCTATCTATCTATCTATCTATCTATCTCTAACTTCTGCCTATCTGCAATATCTATCTAGCTATCTATTGCAGTCTGTGTGTCTGTCTGTCTGTCTGTCTATCTCTCTCTCTCTCTATGGTATCTTCTGTGTATCTACAATATCTATCTATTACTGCCTATCTGTCTGCCTGTCTTTCTATATTATCTGTCTGTCTCTCTCTCTCTCTCTCTCTCTGTCTATCCATCTGTTCATCCATCCATCCATTATCTATCTGACTGTCTGTCTGTCTATCTATCTATCTATCTATCTATCTATCTATCTATCTATCTATCTATATCTCAAGAGCTCTGGTGCAGTGGTTAGAATGCAGCACTGCAGGCTAACTCTGCCCACAGCCCACTGCCAGGAGTTTGATCCTGACTAGCGTAGAGAGGACTGTTAAAGCTCTATGAAGTGATATATAAGAATAAGTGCTGTTGCTGTGTGAGGAAAACCCTGAGAAACAGGGTGAAGAGATGCTGTCTAGGGAAGTATCCGATAAGAGAGGGCTCAGCCCACAGCTGTATAACAGATGAAGGAAGGGAATGGACCTTCCCTGGTTTCTTCAGCTGTAAACAGGACGGCGGGAGACTTGTATTTTCAGACCTGCAAGACTCTGTTATGGCAGCGTTACTATAAAGGACAGCTTCTTGTCTGATCTACCTATAAAGGCTGGCAACGAGACACAAGCAGCCCTCAATTTATGACTGTTTAATGATTGTTTGAAGTTACAACCAATCTTCCCCGGGGCTACTTATAATCTGGATTTGAATAGAAACAGGGAAACAGAGGGAAGAGTTACTGCCTAGGGCAGTGATGGCTAACCTTTTTGCCATCGGGTGCCAGGAGGTGGGGAGGGGGAGGTCGCACACGCGTGTGCCCACACCCATAATTCTATGAGCCCCGCCTCTGCGCTTGTGTGCACGACCCCCCCCCCATGGCTCCTCCCGCTCCTGGCACATGATGGCCCAATAGGCCCGTTTTTCTCTCTCACTTGACTCCAGAGAGTTTTTAGGAGTTTAGGGAGTCTAGGGAAAACGAAAACAGCCTTCCCCCTGGAGGCCAGAAACCGGAAGTTGGCAAACGGGTCATTTTCGGCCTCTGGAGAGCCTCCGGGTGGGTGGGGAAGGTCGTTTTTCCCCTCCCCAGACTCCTAGGGAGGTTCTGGAGGCTGGGGACAGCAAAAACGGGCCTTCCCCACCACCCCCGAGGCCCTCCGGAACAGGAAACAGCCTGTTTTCTTACTTCTGGTTGGCCCAGAAGCCCCGAAAATCATCTGGCATGCCAGACCTGAGTTCGCGTGCCCACCGATACGGCTATGCGTGCCAGCTGTGCACGCATGCCATAGGTTTTGCCATCACAGGCCTAGGGAATAGTCAGAGAAGAGAGGACTCAGCCCACAGCTGCAAGATGGGTAGAAGCAGTGGAGGGATGCAAATAATTTAACAACCGGTTCTCTGCCCTAATGGCCGGGTGGGTGGGTGTGGCCATGGTGGGTGTAGCCAGGGGTGTGTGAAAGGCAGCACTCGGCCTCCTGCAACCCCCGGGAGCGAAAACGGGCCATAGGGGAGGACACGCCCCCCCCGTCCCCTGATTTGGGCCTAGTAGGCCTCCCTGCAGCCTACTGGGAGTGAAAACGGGCCACGAGAGCGGCACAACGCACCCCCCACACCCGATTTTGGGCCTAGTGGGCCTCCTGCACTTATCTGGAAGCCAAAATGGGGCACGTGGGGATTTCTGGAAGGGGCGGGGGGGGAGACAGCCAGTAATTTAACTACCAGTTCGCCCAAACTGTCCCGAACCGGCTGAATCCCACCATTGGGTAGAAGAAAAGACTCAGAAGAGACCCTCCCTTCCTAACTGCTCAGGCTGTTAAGAAGACAGTGGAAGTTCTGTATTTTCAGACCTGTGAGATCCCTTTATGTCAGAATCTTCTTCCTTTCTGGTCTCCCCGGAAAGGCCGAAGGGCGGGGTCGGGGGGCGAACAAGGATCTGAATGCGAATCCACCCTCTCTTAGAACCAGCTGGATCCCAGCCGGCTGGGCATTTGACTCTTCAGATGAGTTCCCAGTGTTGGAATGAGCCACATTGAGAATGGGCTGCAGGCAGGGTTTCTTGGGTCATCAAGACGATGCCCGTGGGCACCCCTGTGCCCCCTTTCCATTGCTCCTCTCCGCTCCTCTGATACGAGCTACCTGTTCTCTCCTCTTGAAATAATAAATTCCACAGGAAACCAGCATGCCTTAAAAATAGCACCAGCCAGAATCATAATTTGGTGTGTGGGCGGAGGGCTGCTTAGCCTCAAGACATTCAGGAAGAAAATAAATGTAGTTGAGGATTTTAGGCTTGTCTGGAAGTGCATTTCCCTCCCTCCTCCCTCCACGCCCCCCCTCCCCAGACAGAAAAGAAGCAGAGACATACGATGACTATAGAGAACGTCTTGGGAAACTAGAGAAGATAATAACATAAGTCCCGGACTTCTGACAAGCAAAATCAATGAGAGAAGCCAAATTCATTTAACAACCGCAGGGTTCATTTAACCACTGCAGAGACTGGATTAACAACCAGGGTGCGATTTACTACCCATCCTCCTCTTGCATACCCCCCTCTAAGAGGGTATGCAAGTAACTTCGAACAGTCAGTAAATGAACTGTTGTAAACTGAGGACTACCTGGAATTGGTTAGGTTGGCTGGAGCATGGAGTGGAGACTTCAGACTTGAAGAAAAGGAGACAAATCATTTGCCATTTCAGGATGGCAATACCAGGTCAGGTTCAGGACCCTGGACAGCTGCTCCTGGCCTTCATGGTTGGAGAGCCTAGACCAGGGAGGTCAAACTGGATTTCTTCGAGGTCTGGATCTGCATTGTAGTTCCCCTCTTCGGGCCGACGGTGGTCAGGGCAGGACGGATGCCTCTTGCAGCATTCTGCGTGGCCTGTTTTCAACTCCCAGCATTCCCCAGCCAACATGCTTTAGGATGGGTGGACTTCAACTCCCAGCATTCCCCAGCCATCATGCTTTAGGATGGGTGGACTTCAACTCCCAGCATTCCCCAGCCATCATGCTTTAGGGTGGGCAGATTTCAACTCCCAGCATTCCCCAGCCAACATGCTTTAGGATGGGAGGACTTCAACTCCCAGCATTCCCCAGCCAACATGCTTTAGGATGGGTGGACTTCAACTCCCAGCATTCCCTAGCCAAAATGCTTTAGGATGGGTGGACTTCAACTCCCAGCATTCCCTAGCCAAAATGCTTTAGGATGGGTGGACTTCAACTCCCAGCATTCCCTAGCCAAAATGCTTTAGGATGGGTGGACTTCAACTCCCAGCATTCCCTAGCCAACATGCTTTAGGATGCGTGGATTTCAACTCCCAACATTCTCCAGCCAGCATGCTTTAGGATAATGGACTTCAACTCCCAGAATTCCCTAGCCGGCCTGGCTAGCTGGGGAATTCTGGGGGTTGAAGTCCAGACCCCTTAAAATTGCAAAGTTAGGAAAAAAACATTGGTTTTTAATGGACAGGATGCAAATGTTAGCTTTCCACATCCTCCTTGCTTCTCCTTTGACTAGTGAAAGGAAGCAAAGGGAATTCGGGATCCCCAAACAGACCAGGTTTTGCCAGCCTGTTCCAAACAAGCTGCCAGTTTGCCAGGCTCACAACTCCCAAAGCGTACCTTAACTCTCTGTCAAACCGCCTTTAAGGCCCTAATTAAAAGAAAACCGAACAAAAAATAGCACCAAGGCCAAAATTCAAGACGGCAGGAGGCCAGCAAATCTAGCACAACGTGGGAGGCAGTTTCCTGATCCGAACTACAGCAAGTTTAGATTACGGAGGGATCGCAGATCTGAAATGGAACACAGAACCAATACAATCGGATCAGAATATATCAGGGGTGAAATCCAGCAGGTTCTGACAGGTTCTGGAGAACTGGTAGTGGAAATTTTGAGTAGTTCGGAGAACCGGCAAATACCACCTCTGGCTGGCCCCAGGGTGGGGTGGGAATGGGGATTTTGCAATATCCTTCCCCCAGGAGTGGGGAGGGAATGGAGATTTTGCAATATCCTTCCGCCAGGAGTGGGGAGGGAATGGGGATTTTGCAATATTCTTCCCCCAGGGGCGGGGTGGGAATGGGGATTTTGCAATATCCTTCCCCTAGGAGTGGGGTGGGAATGGAGATTTTGCAATATCCTCCCCCCAGGAGTGGGATGGGAATGGAGATTTTACAATATCCTTCCCCAAGGAGTGGGGTGGAAATGGAGATTTTGCAATATCCTTCCCCTAGGAGTGGGGAGGGAATGGGGATTTTGCAGTATCCTTCCCCTGCCACACCCACCAAGCCACATCACATCATACCACGCCCACCAAGCCATACCCACAGAACCGGTAGTAAAAAAGTTTTGGATTTCACCACTGGAATATATCTTCCTTCCTTCCTTCCTTCCTTCCTTCCTTCCTTCCTTCCTTCCTTCCTTCCTTCCTTCCTTCCTTCCTTCCTGAGTTAGGAGGGACCTTGGAGGTCTTCTAGTCCAGCCCCCTGCTAAACCCTATCCCATTTCAGACAAATGGCTGTCTTATCTCTTCTTAAAAACCTCCAGTGATACAGCCATCACAATTTCTGGTGGCAAACTGTTCCACTGGTTAATAGTTCTCACTATTAGGAAGTTTCTCCTTCGCTCCAGGTTGCTTCTCTCCTTGATTAGTGTCCATCCATTGTTTCTTCTCCTGTCTTCAGATGTTTTAGAGGATAGTTTGACTCCCTCTTCTTTGGGGCAGCCCCTCAAATACTGGGAGACTGTCCTCATGTCACCCCTAGTCCTTCTTTTCATTAAACTAGACATACCCAGTTTCTGCAACCGTTCTTCATATGTTTTAGCCACCTGCCCTCTATTCACCTTTTTTGCTCCTCTCTGCACTCTTCCTAGAGTTTCAACATCTTCTTTTTTTATATAGTTTGGAAAATAAATTGACCCCCGTCTTCTCAAATACTGGGATACTGCTATCATGTCGTCCCCTACTCCTTCTTTTCTCTAGATTGACCAAACCCGTCTGGTACTGGTTGACCAAACCAGTAGGTGGGGGCACCTACTATCTGGAATGAGCTCCCCCCAGAGATACGGAGGATCTCGGATCTGCCCACCTTCCGCCGCGCTCTTAAGACTTTTCTATTTCGCCAGGCGGGCCTGGCCTAACCACTCCCCGTTTTTAGTGTCAAATTTAAAAAATTTTTAAATTATATTGGGGTGTTTTAATTCTGTCCGGGCCAAATTCATTTAATCTGTTTTTAGTTGGTTTTTAAATTTTGTACGTATGTATTTTTATTGTTGGCTGTACACCGCCCTGAGTCCTTCGGGAGTAGGGCGGTATATAAATCCAATAAATCCAAATCCAATCCAAATCCAAACCCACATTCTGCAATAGTTTTTCATATGTTTTGGTCTCCAGGCCTTTCATCGTTTTAGTTGCTCTTCTCTGCACTTTTTCCTAAAAGTCTCGACATCTTTTTTTGGTAATGTGGTGAGCAAAACTGGATGCAGAATTCCAGGTGTGGCCTTACTAAGGCTATACAAAGCGGTATTAATAACTTCACATGATTTTGATTCTACGCCTCTGTTTATGCAACCAAGGATTGTATTCGCTTTTTGTTGTTGTTGTTGTTTCCCCTTGAGAACTCCGCCACCCCTGTGGCTGGGCCGTGCCAAGGGCACGCTGCGAAGCCTCCCTCTTCCACGCCCCAGACTGTCTCCCTGAAGTTTTTTATCGGTGACAAATTTTGCATTCTAAAACCGCCCGTCCTGTGTTTATTTTCGGTGCCGGTGGAAAGCAACTTCCTCTATGCAAATGGGTCCTTAATATGCAGATTGGTGGGTCGTTAATATGCAAATTGCCTTGCGGATTTGGATGGCCGCCAGCGTCTCTGCGGGTGTTTTTGGCCAGGTTTCCAAGGTCTGAGCCCCACAAGAGGAAAGTCAGTCCTTCATTTGACCGTTGGAGAGGAGCTAGAATGGGGAGCTTAGTTGACTGGGGGAAAAAAAACACTCTGTACGTTCTCAGAGGGCGGTAGTTGTATGTGGGTTTTTTTAAAAAAAACACGCCCAGGGGTGCCTTGGAAATTCAGTTCGGGAAATGATTCCTTCGGCTTTCAAAAAACGAACATTCGTCACTCTTTCGCCAGCTCCTTTTCTTCTCAACAACCCTGCGAGGTTGGCCAAATCTCTCACACCGCACAATACTATCTTGCGCACGCACCGTGCAGCGTGTTTTGTAAGCTGCTTGGTGTCTTCCGGGCACTGGTTTGGCCTTATCAAATGATTATTGCGGTTGGTGGCAGAAGCAGCCAGATGTTCAGACTGCATTTGGTGTTTTTGTCCACCTATCAAATCCTTCTCAAGGAGCTTGAGAAGGTCCCAGATGTGGATGTTTGAGGGTGTGGAAGGTTTCGTCGAAGGATGTCAGCTGTTCCAAGCAAAACTGCCTTTTTGCAATTGACTGATGGGGGTTTTGTCAATGCCGATGATGCTCAAAATGGTGCTTCAGAAGTTTTGGGATTGCACCCAAGGATCCTATGACTATTGGGATTAGCTTCGCTTTCTTTTGCCACAGTCGTTCTTCTTCTAGGAGCAGGTATTTTTATTTTGTGATTATATCCAGTTCTTCTGTTGCCTTCTCTTGTCCCTTCTCTTCTCTTCTCTTCCTCCCTCTCTCCATGTCTTACTTTCTTTCCCACCTCTCGTCTCTCTCTTCCCTTCCTCTCCTCTCTTTTCTTATCCCTCCCTCTTCATTCCTGTCTCCCTCCCCTCTCTCCTTCCTTCTTCCCTCCCCTCTCCCCCATTCCGTCCTTCCTTCCTCTTTCCCTCCCCTCTCTTTTTCCTTCTTTCCTTCCATCTTTCCTCTTTTCCCCCTCCCTGTCCTACCTTTTTTCTCCATTTCCTCTCCTCCTCTCCTTTCCTCTCCTCTTGCTTCCACATCCATCCCTTTTTCCTCTCTTTCCTCCCTCCCTCCCTCCTGCCTTCCTTCCTTCCTTCTGTCCACCTTTCCTCTTTCCCTCCTTCCCTGTCCTATTTTTTTCTCCCCTTTCTCCCCTCCCCTCCTCTCCTTTCCTCTCCTCTTGCTTCCACACCCATCCCTTTTTCCTTTTCCTTCCTTCCTCCCTCCCTCCTGCCTTCTTTCCTTCCTTCTTCTCTCCCTTCCCTCTCTCTTTCCTTCCTTCCTTCTGTCCATCTTTCCTCTTTCCCTCCTTCCCTATCCTACTTTTTTTCTCCCTTTCCTCCCCTCCCCCCCTCCCCTTTCCTCTCCTCTTGCTTCCACACCCATCTTTTTTTCCTTTCCTTTCTTTCTTTCTTCCGCCCTCCCTCCTTCTTTCCTTCCTTCTTCTCTCCCTTCCTTCCTTCCTCTCTCCCTCCCTCCCTCCCTTCCTTTCCCTCCTTCCTTCCTCTCTCCCTCCCCTCTCTCCTTCCTTCCTTCCACCTTTTCTCTTTCCCTCCCTGTCCTACCTTTTTTTCCCCTTTCCTCTTTTCCTCTCCTCTTGCTTCCACACCCATCCCCTTTTCTTCTCCTTCCTTTCTTCCTCCTGCTTTCCTTCCTTCCTTCTTCTCTCTCTCCCTCCCTCCCTCCATTCCTTCCTTCCTTCTACCTTTTCTCTTTCCCTCCCTCCCTGTCCTCCTTTTTTTCTTCCTCTCCGCTCCCCTCCTCTCCTCTGGATCTTGGGGCTGGGAGGAAGTTCCATGGGGCAAGGCCACTCCTAAGAAGAAGCATTTCCTAGGTCCCCCATGATGGTGGGCTTAATTTCACCGTTCAAGTGGCCATCTTCACCTTTTTCAGCACGCATCCACATTGTGACCCCTTGTCAGCCGTGTCCCCATCCCACCACTCTTTGAACCTTTGAAGCCTTCTTTGGTATCCCTTCTGCCCCATCCTGAAGGACATTTGAATTTCCCTCCGCCATTGATGGCCTCATCTGCAGGCAAGTCCTGCCTTTGTGGGGGGGAGGGCTCTCCAAATAACAGAGTTGGAAGGGACCTTGGAGGTCTTCTAGTCCAACCCCCAGCTCAAGCAGGAAACGCTATACCATCCCAGACAAATGGCTGTCAAGTCTCTTCTTAAAAACCTCCAGTGACGAAACTCCCACAGCTTCTGGAGGTCAGTTGTTCCGCTGATGAATTGTTCTAAATCCTTAGGAAATTCCTCCTTAATTCCAGGTTGCTTCTCTCCTCTCCTCTCACCCCTAAGACCTTCTTTTCTCTGGACTGCACCTATCCAATTTCCCCTGCCCCTTTCTTCGTAGGTTTCAGCCTCCAGTCCCCTCATCATCCTGGTTGCTCTTCTCTTCTCTGCACTTTTTCTAGCATCTCGACATCTTTTTTTATAGTGTGGCAACCAAAACTGGATGTAGGATTCCAAGTGTGGCCTTACCTTCAAGGCCTTATAAAGTAGGGCTAACCCCCACCCCTCCAGGGGTTGATCTGGTCCCCCTCTGGTTCCCCTTCCCTCAGCTGGACTTTGTCCGGTAGCGAAAGGGCCGGCTGTTGAAAATGATCTCCCCGGGGAGAAGACCAGCGCATGGGGTTTCTACAGGAGGTGTCTGCTTTGGCCGCTTGGTCAGGGATCGATGTCTCCCGAAGCCTGGCTCCTTTGGGTTGGGGCCTCCATATCCGGTTTCTGGCTCCTTTTACAGCTGTTCTTTTGAGAGGACCCTTGTTCTTCTCTTAATCACCTCCCTTGCGGGCTTCCTGGGCTCTGGGCACAGGTGTGGAGGGAGAGCGGCCGGCAGAGATTAGGACGAAGGACAGTGGGGCGGCTGTGAAGGGGGCCAGGGGGTGGGTGGGCATGGCACACATGTGCCTCTCTGGGTCCTCGTTCGGATGTCTCCCAAATATAGTCTTCGTTCAACTGCCTTTCCAAGGGGGAAGGGGGGAGGCTCTTTTCTAGATGGCCGGCCAAGCGAATCGCCAGGTCTCCCTCCTCCAGCCGAGCGGAGCTGAGGCTTGGTGGGGCCAGAGTGCTGAAGTTTGCTTGTAAGCAGCCAGGATTCGTGTAAAAATGAGATAGGGAGGAAGGGAGGGAGGGAAGGAAGGAAAGGAAGAAAAATGGAGGAAGAAAGGAAGGAGGGACAGAGAGAAAGAAAAAGAGAAAGAAAGAAAGAAAGGAGGGAGGGAGGGAGGGAAGGAAGGAAAGAAAAAAAGAAAGAAAGAAAGAAAGAAAGAAGAGGGAGGGAGGGAGGAGAGAAAGAAAAAAAGGAAGAAAGAAAGGGAGAGAAAGAAAGAGAAAGAAAGGAAAGGAGAAAGAAAGGAAGGGAGGGAGGGAGAGAAATAAAAAGAGAGAAAGAAACAAAGAAAGGAGGGAGGGAGGAGGGAGGGAGGGAAAGAAAGAAAGAAAGAAAAGAGGGAGGGAGGAGAGAAAGAAAAAAGAAGGAAGGAAGGGAGAGAAAGAAAGAAAGAAGGAAAGAAAGGAAAGGAGAAAGAAAGAAAGGAGAGAGGGGGAGGGAGGGAAAGAGAAAGAAGAGGGCGGGAGGAGAGAAAGAAAAGGAAGGGAGAGAAAGAAAGGAAAGAAAGGAGAAATGAAGGAAGGAGGGAGGGAAAAAGAAAGGAAGGGAAAGGGAGGGAGAGATGAAGGAAGGAAGGAGAGGGGAAGAAGAGGGGAGGAGGGGAAGAGAGGAGAGGAGATGGCAGAAAAGAAGAGGAGAGGAGGAAGGGAAGGAAAAGGGGACACAGAGAGAGAGAGATAATCTTGTGAGTTGCCGCAAGAAACAGGATAAAAATCTCTGCCAGTCCCTAAAATAGAAAGCGACACCAGAGGCAGCAAAGATCGAAGCTTCATTGTTCTTTTTTTTGAGAGAGAGAGAGAGAAAAATCGAGATAATTCAGATTTGGTATACAGGAACTGGAACTGGTGCTGATGCTGGCTGCCTGGGGAATTCTGGGAGTTGAAGTCCAGAGGTCTTAAACTTGCCAAGGCTGGACACTCCTGCCTCTAAATCATGGGTCCCTTTAGAAAAGATGCCATTTATACTTTCTTGAGAAAGGACAGGTACAATACAGACAACTACAGGTAGTTATCTATGGAGATACTCAGTCATCCAGGTCATGGTTCTCCCAAAAGTGTTTTTTTAAGGGACCTGAAAATTGGACCTTTTAAAATTTTTCCTTGAAGACATTTTGCTTCTCCTGCAAGAAGCTTCTTCAGCTCTAACTGGATGGAGGGGAAGATTGATACTCCTTGCAGACAGCTGGTCATTTGCATCCTTTGAGAGACTCGACTTTTTCTACAACCTCTTAAGGTTGTAGAAAAAAATGCTTTGAAAAGCCTCTGACGATCCCAGCTGAGCCGCACGATCATCCGAGGCTTTTTTTTTTTTTAACTTTTAAAAGCATTTTTTTCTGCCGAAGAGGTTGTAGAAAAAATGCTTTTAAAAGTAAAAATAAGAGGCTCTGATGATCGCGCAGCTCAGCTGGGCATGGGCGGGGGGGCAGGGATTTTTGCTACCGGTTCTCCAAACCACCTGCCACCATTGCTACCGGATCAGACGATCCGGTCCAAACCGGGAGTATTTCACCCCTGTCCCTCCCCCTCTGTTGAGAGAGGGCTGTTCAATTTTGACACAGATGGCCTCTTTGACCCTTCTTTCAAACCAGCAGTCCTCTCTGTCCAAAATGTGGATTTTGTTGTCTTCCAAAGAGTGGCCTTTGTCTTTGAAATGCAGATGGACTGCTGAATATTGGACGGCCTGAAAACCTGACATTCTGGTGGGTTTCTTCTCCTATGTCGTGCCATGCGCTTTTGAAGTGGCTGTTTTGTTTCCCCAATGTAAAAGATCTGCCCATGGCTCACTGCATCGTTGTGCATACACCCCGTTGCTCAGTTTACATCTGGGTGTTTTATCCTCGGGGCGGACAAGCTTCTGCCGTAGTGTATTCTTGGGTTTGAAGGGTGTAAGTATGTTGTGTTGGCTGAAGATCCTCCTGAGCTCTTCCTTTTGCAAGATTATTGTCATGTTGCTATGACGCAAGGATTTACAAAGACCGATGGCTTTTGGTAATCACCCAACCTACGAAGATAACGTCAATCTGTTGGGTCAGGTAACATCATCAGTGGAGTTTAAAGGATGTCATCGTTGATGTTGTTTTGTTTATAAGGACTTTGTGTGGACAGTAGGTTTTGTGATGGGTCAGGTGTGGGTGAGTCAGTGAGTCAGTTGTGATAGGTCAGGAGTGAGTCCTCCGTCAGAGTCTTGTGATGAGTCTTGTCACATCAGATGAGGGTCTTTTGGAGGTGAAGTACTGGGTTGGGGAAGGCTTGTGTGGATCACTTGTGGGTCGGTTGCCGTCTCTGGTTGGCTTTGCGGTTGATTTCAATTCTGGGGCGGTGGTTCATAGCAGGGGTGAAATGCTCCTGGTTCAGACCGGATCGCCCAATTTGGTAGCGATGGAGGCATCCGGTTCGGAGAACCAGTAGCACAAATCCCTTCTCGTCCTCCCCATGCCCAGCTGAGCCACACAATCATCAGAGGCTTTTTTTTTTTAATTTGTTAAAGCATTTTTTCTACAACCTCTTTGGCTGAAAAAATGCTTTTAAAAGTATATAAAAAAAAAAGCCTCTGATGATCGTGTGGCTCAGCTGGGATCATCAGAGGCTTTTAAAAGCATTTTTTTTACATCCTCTTCGGCCGAAGAGGTTATAGAAAAAATGTTTTTAAAAGGAAAAAAAGCCTCTGCCGATCAGGCAAGTCAGCTGGGATCATCAGAGGCTTTAAAAAAAAAAAGCCTCTGCCAATCAGGCAACTCAGCTGGGATCGTCAGAGGCTTTTAAAAACATTTTGTAGAAAAAATGGTTTTAAAAGTTAAAAAAAAAAAGTTGGCCACACCCACTCAGTCATATTACTCCCTCCCCACCAAGCCATGCCCACAGAACAGGTAGTAACAAATTTTACATTTCACCCACTGGTTCATAGGCTGTTCGTCGGTCATTGTGTCGGTTGATGGACTTGCTTATAGAGTGCCAGGCTTCGATGAACTCAGGCGCGTGTCCGGTGGGTGGTGTGGCCGATGATTTTTGGGTTGCACAGATTGAAACTGGTACTGGTCGGTGTCGGTGTGGGTAGAAATGAAGGATTTGGGACCGTGGCGTTTGACTGCCAGCTGTAGGGTTCCGCTGAGTGGTGGGATTCAGCCGGTTCGGTCCGGTTCGGGAAAACCGGTAGTGGCGTCTACAGTGGACGTAATGCGTGAGCAAAGAGTACGCACGCTCACATTTGCGAACCGGTAGGGAAGGTAAGTGAATCCTGCCCCTGGTCCCACTGCGTTCCTTTATCTCCCCGATGACTCTCGGATCGGTGTGTCTTTCGGCGAGCGATCCCAGATGCCGTCACTTGATCCCGTCCCTTCCGTCTTTAGGACAGAGACCTGGGTAACCCGATGCCTCTGAGCGGAACGGATTCTTCTGACGTCACCGAACTTCCACCAGATTTCTGGAGCCACTTGGGCCACGGCCGCAGCTGTCGGGAGGGTGGGCTTGGGTTACAAAGTGACATCAGTTTTGCCAGGCCCACCTGTTGTGGAGGTGTGTGTGTGTGTGTTGTGGGGGGGGGGGAAGACCCTTACAATGGGTGAAAGAAACAGCTGAGCTGGGGGCTCCCTCCCCGGCTAAGATAATCGCACGCATGTCTATCAAGGGTTTCCCTTTGGGGTCAGGATGCAGAGAAGGGGGGAAGGCATGGTAGACCACCAAAATTAGAAGTAGGAAATGAGAAAAATAAATGTAATTCAGTGCAGCCCGCGCCAACACAGAGTGTTTAATCTCCATACTCTTTCTTCTTTCCTTCCTTCTTTCCTTCTTCTCACTCTCCTTCCTTCCTTCCTCTCTCTCTCTCCTTTCCATTCCTTCCTCCCTCCCTCCCTCCCTCTCTCCTTTTCCTTCCTTCCGTCCCTTTCCCCCTTTCTTCCTCTCTCTCTGTCCTTTCCCTTCCTTCCTTCTTTTTCCTCCTTCCTTCCTCTTTCCCTCTCCCTTCCTTCATTCCTTCCTCCCCCTTCCTTCCTTCCTTCCTTCCTCCCTCCTCTCCTTTCCCTTCCTTCCTTTTCCCCCTTCCTTCCTTGCTCTTTTCCTCCCCCTTTCTTCCTTCCTTCCTCCCTCCCTCTCTCTCTCCTTTTCCTTCCTTCCTTCCCTTTCCCCTTCCTTCCTTCCTCTCTCTCTGTCCTTTCCCTTCCTTCCTTTTCCTCCTCCCTTCCTTCCTCTTTCCCTCTCCCTTCCTTCCTTCCTCCCTCTCTCCTTTCCCTTCCTCCCTCCCTTCTTTTTCCCCCTTCCTTCCTTCCTCTTTCCCTCTCCTTCCTTCCTTTTCCTCTCTCCTTCCCCTTCCTTCCTTCCTTTTCCCCCTTCCTTCTTTCCTTCCTCTTTCCCTCTCCTTCCTTCCTTTTCTTCTCTCCTTCCCCTTCCTTCCTTGAAAAAAACCTATCATCCATCCATCCACCAACCCAGCTATTCTCTCTCTCTCTTCCCCATCATCTATCAATTGGTCGATCTGTCTATCATTTGTCTATCATTTTTCTCTATGTCTCTCTTTCTCTGTATCTCTCTCTGTTTTTCACAATCACTACAGCATCCCCGTGATCAGGTGATCAAAATCCACACACTTGGCAACTGGCATGTACTCCCCTTCTGATCTGCAAGGTCCATGAGGAAGCCAGTTTCCGCTTACCCACCAGGTTACTCACTCAACAACCGCAGGGATTCACTTAGCAATGGTGGGAAGAAAGGTCGTAAAATGGGGCAAAATCCACTTAACGACAGTCTCCCTTTGCAACAGAAAAGCTGAGTCCATTGTGGTCCTAAGTCGAGGACTCCCCGTATAATTACTCTAAAATATCATTCCTCCGTAGAATAGAAGGGGAATTTACTCCCAGGTAAGGGAGCCTGCAGGATCTACGGTTTTTTTTTTCTCCGTAGACATTAAAAAAGAAGACAACGAAGGATCCAGCCAAACCACAAGCAATTAATTCACGTCGGTCCCTAAAGCCTGCTGAAAAACCAAAGCTTTTACTCATTTATTGAATGATAAAGAGGAAATGGAAGAAAAAATGCAATTCCTATCTATTTTCGGATGTGGTTACAAATGGCTTATTGAGCAGGCAGCTTAAACCCGTTTAATTAGAATGCAATCAATCTGTCTTTCCCCATCAAGGGGAAAATATTTGCTCTTCGCCAGGGCGAAATCCACTGGATGTTTCCCCCCACTCCAATCCCCCCCCCCCACTTTTAATACAACAGGAAAGCCAGATTCTCCTCCGTGTGAATTCTTCCCTCCCGCCAATCGGCTTTTTTTCTTGATTTGCTGGCTTTTGCAAAAAAGGAAGGAAATGGAAAAAGGATGCTTCCCCTTTCTCTTCCTCCTCTTCTTCTTTGTCCTTCTCCTCTTCTTCCTCCTTTTTAGCCTCCTCTTTATCCTCCTTCTCCCCCTCTTTCCCTCCTCCTTCTCCTTGTTCTCCTTCTCCTCTTCGTTTTCCTTCTCCTCTTCCTCCTTCTCCTCCTTCTCTTCTCCTCTTCCTCCTCCTTCCTCATTCTGCTTCTCATCTTTCTCCTTCTTGTTCTTTTCTCTCCTCCTTCCTCTTTCTCTTTCTCCTTCTCCTCCTTGTCCATCTCATCTTTCCTCCTTCTTCCTCTTCTTCCTCTTCCTCTTCTTCTCCTCTTCTTCCTCCTTGTCTATCTCATCTTGCCTCCTTCTTCTTCTTCTCCTCTTCCTCTACTCCTCCTCTTCTTCCTTGTCCATCTCCTCTTTCCTCCTTCTTCCTCTTCTTCTTCCTCTTCCTCCTTGTCCAACTCCACTTTCCTCCTTCCTCTTCTCCTTCCTCTTCCTCCTTGTCCAACTCCACTTTCCTCCTTCTTCCTCTTCTCCTCCTCCTCTTTCTCCTCTTCTTTCTCCTCCTTTCTCTTCCTCATTCTGCTTCTCATCTTTCTCCTCCTCCTTCCTCTTCCTCTTCATTTTCCTCTTCCTCCTCCTTGTTCTTCTCCCCTCTCCTCCTTCCTCTCTCCCTCCTCCTCCTTCCTCTTCCTCTTCTCCTCCTATTTAATCCATATAAAATGCTCAGCAAATGTGTGAGAAGTGTGAGAAACGGTCATAAGTCCCTTTTTTCAATGTCGTAACTTTGGACAGGCACTAAATGAGTGGTTGTAAATCCTAGTCAGAGCTACCTGCAGGGAGGCTGGGGGATTCTGGGAGTTGAAGTCCACCCATCTTCAAGCTTCCAAGCTTGAGAAACACTTCTATATAGGAAGAAAGCACTTTTGTGTCCTTTTATACAGGTGTTTTGCTACTCAATCCTCTTTGATTCATTTCTGATCCCATAATCCTCCCGGTTTCAACCTCCAGACGCACTTTGTAAATTCCCAATTTCTACGGTCTCCCAACCACCCTTTTAATGTTTTTCCTGACATACTTTTCTCCCACAACTGTTCGCTGCACATCCTCATACAGAATCATTGTCACTTCCTTCAAGGTAAAACCCTTGCAAACAAATTACCTTCCACCCACGACTTTCTCTCCCTCGCTTGCATATCTTAACATTTATAGGTTAACAGAGTTGGAAGGGACCTTGTGGGTCATCTAGTCCAACCCCACCATTTTTGACAGATGGCAATCCAATCTCTTCTTGAAATCCTCCAGTGATGAAGCTCCCACATCTTCCAAAGGGAACTTCTGTTCCATGGGTTGATTGCTCTCACGGTCAAAAAAATCTCCCCTTATTTCCAGGTTGAATCTCTCCTGGATCAGTTTCCATCCATGATTCCTTGTCTGGCCTTCGGGTGTTTTGGAAAATAGCTTGACTCCCCTTCCTCTCTGTGGCAGCCCCTCAAATATCGGAAGACAGCTATCCTGTCTCCCCTGGTCCTTCTCTTCACTAGACTAGCCAGGCCCAGTTCCTGCATCCGTTCGTCGTATGTTTTAGCCTCCAGTCCCCTCATCATATTGGTTGCTCTCCTCTGCACTTTTTCTAGAGTCTCAACATCTTTTTTATAGTGTGGTGACCAAAACTGTATCCTCTTTATCCTTTATCTTTAATGTTAACCTATCCATTTCTGCACGTTCTAATATTTTCTTAAATTATGCTTTCATCTGCAGGGGTTCCCTGGCTTTTCCCAATATTGCGCAAATATAATTCTTGCTGCTGTCACGTATAATATTACACATACAACCCCATTGTCATATTTTTCTGATTATACACGTGAATTCTATTGGCTGTTGTCAAGACTCTCTTGGGGTCATGTAAGGGTCATGTTTGTCTGAGCTAAGTTTGGTTGAAGTTTGCCAGGGGTGATGCAACGTCCTTTGGAGATTGTGCAATGTGGTGAGCTCTGTGTTTTAGTGGGTTAATCCTATTATGTCCTAAAAGGTCTTGTCTTAATCCCTTCATTGAAGGTCTTTTGTTTTGTAGATAGGCTGGCCCAGTCTTTCTCAATGAGCACAAAATATCTGCTGGGGGCTATTAAGGAAGCTGGGGGCTGCTTTCCAAGAGCATATTTCTCCATTTCTTATCCAGGGAAATATAATATTCTGACTTTTTAATATTTCTCAAAAATATTTCATTCTTCAAGGAGAGGGGTGGGTGCTAACTTTCTATATCGCCATTGATGTAACATTTGCAGTTCTTCCCTCTCTTTTCCTCCTTTTGAGACGTTAAAATTTTCAGATCAATAGTCTTCGTGGCGGACTTCCGGTGGCACCGCAGGCGTCAGCGGTCACTCCTTTGGGAGCGCTAACCCTGCGATTTCGTAAAGCCATTAGAACAGTGAAAATCAGCTGTCTAGCAGCTCAGAAACTTTCTCCTCGGGAAAAGAGGCGAAAGAGAGCAGTTGGGTGTGGATAGAGCTCCCCAAGATTCCCAGGAATAGCCCTGGGGCTCGGTGGGTGAGAGCTCCCCAAGCACCTGACAGAACTCTGGATCTGGGACGTTTCTGTTTTAAGCAGAACAAGGCGCCGCGACCACCACTGCAAACAATTTTTTCTACAATATTGGACTTGAGAGCAGGCAAAGCAAATACAGGAGAAACTACAATTGCAAGTATTAAACTTTAACTCTAATCAACTATTACTTCCTTCTGAGTCTGAGAGGGGAGAAAGTGCATTCGCTGCAAATTGCTTGCGTTCTCAGACCAACAGTACCAAAGTGCATGCATTAACAGAATAGCAAAAGAAGTGATCTTGGAGGTCTTCTAATCCACCCCCTGCTCAAGCAGGAAACCCAGTACAGATAGTCCTCAGCTTACCACCACAAGACAGCCCAACATTTTGGTTGTTAAGTGAGACATTGATTAAGTGAAGAGTTCCTCCCCCCCCCCCCATTTTATGACCTTTCTGGCCCCAGCTGTTCAGTGAATCACTGCAGTTGATAAATTAGTAAGCCGGTCGTTAAATGAATCCAGCTTCCTTCACTGACTGCTCGTCAGGGCCTACATAGGAACCAGTTGCCAAGCATCTGAATTTGATCACGTGCTCGGGGGGGAACGTTGCAATGGTCGTATGTGCAAGGACCACCTTTTTGAGTGCCGTCGTAACTTCAAACGGTCGCTCAACAAATAGTCTAAGAGTTGTCGATGTTCTGCAAAATTAACAGATTAACAGAGTTGGAAGGGACCTTGTAGGTCATCTATGTTGTGGTCCTCCAGCAGCCTGCAGAGCTGGCAGTGGAGTCGGACAGTGAGGAGACTGGGGAGGACCATGGGCCAGTCCTGGAGGCTGGGGAAGGCCCGGACGAGGGCTCTGCGTCGGAGGCAGAGATGGGGCCAGGGCCATCTGGGAGTGATACCCAGACTTGGGAGCCTCCAGAGTTGGACAGCAGAGAGGCAGAGGAACACTGTTCTTAGTGCACGCATGCACAGAGCTGCCAGAAGGCAAGAGCAGCTAAAGCAAAAAGGATGACTCGGGAGTAAGGCCAGGAGATGATTGGCCCCTCCCATAAGGCTTAAAAGAGCAGCAAAGGCTCTTGGGCTCTTTGTAGGAAAGCAACATTGCTAAAGCTGTTTCCAGTCAGCATCTCTTATCTCTGAACTTCGTGGGGCTTTGCCATTAAAGGTCTTTGGCAGGGTGCCAAAGAAGATAAAGTTTGCGATAAGTCTGAAGGACTTTTTCTGAAGGACTTGTTTTGGAATTAATTTGGATTAAGATGGGAATGAAGTAATTCTCAGATGTTATAAAAAAACAGTTTTGTTTGGGACTAATTGTGTCTTGTAATGACTAAATTACCATAGGTCACAACAATCTAGTCCAATTCCCTGCCCAGGCAGGAGACCCTACACTAATGTGGGCGAACCTTTTCGGCACCGAGTGCTGAAATGGGTGTCTGTGCATGTGCTGGAAACCAGAAGAGCAGCGGCCCAAAGCGCATGCGTGTATTGGGCTGCTGCTCTTCTGCTTTCCAGCGCGCACATGCGCGCCGGCTATCTGGTTTCCCAGTTTCGAAGAACAGCTGGCCAGTGCGCATTCATGTGCCAGAAACCGGAAAAGCAGCCGCCCGGTGCGCATGCCAGCTGATCTTCACACATTCATGTGCACCAGAAACTCAAAGACCAGAGGCTGTTCTTCCAGTTTCCAGAACTCCCGTGTGCATAAAAACCAGCTGGCCGGCGTGCCAGAACCAGTGGTGGGATTCAAATTTTTTTGGAAAATTCTGTGGGCGTGGCTTGGTGGGCATGGCAGGGGAAGGATGCTGTAAAATCTCCATCCCCTCCCCACTCCAGTGGAAGACTACTGTAGAATCTCCATTCCGTCTCCAATCCAGGGGAAGGTTACTGCAAAATCCCCATTCCCTCCTGATCAGCTGGGACTTGGGAGGCAGAGAATAGATGGGGGCGGGGCCAGTCAGAATTTTTACTACCGGTTCTCCGAACTACTCAAAATTTCCGCTACCGGTTCTCCAGAACTGGTCAGAACCTGCTGAAACCCACCTCTGGCCGTAACTCAGAAGAGCAACGGATGATGGTTCTTGTGCCCGGAGAGGCGGCTCTGCATGCCACTTCCGGCACGCGTGACATAGGTCGCCATCACAGCTCTACACCATTTCTGACAATTGGCAGTCCAATCTCTTCTTGAAGCTCGCGAACTTTTTAACTGTCACTGAACAAACCTCAGATTTCCTGAGTAAAATCTAGGCTCGATAAGGAAGAAAATAATAATTCTCTCTCATTCCGTCAAAAGATTCCAAGTAGATAGAAACACAATTGCCGTCCAGCGGTCAGCTGCCTAACACAGAAATGGATTGTCAGCTGTTACCGCACGTTCTCATTGACCGAGTTTTGATTCTTAGGCTGGATATTAGTTAAACTAGACAGCTTGATCCCTCCGCCAAGTGGTACGTGTTTCTCTCCCCTTGGAAAATCTACTGAGGAGGAAAAAACAGGACTTTCCACAAGAACTGAACCTGGGTTACGTGAAAGCCGGGTTTTTTCCCAACCTTGGCAATTTTAGTATGCGTGGATTTCAACTCCCAGAATTCCCCAGCCAGCTGGAACTGTCACTGCGTTATTTGTATTTGCCAGCCGAGCTTCCATTCTGAACATTACGGTAGCTTGCCAGAGAACTTTATCACAAGAGATAAGACGGTCTTGTGATTTCTGAGCTACTGCACATGTCTACATTCTTTCTTTTCTGACTTCCTGATTTACTTCTTCCTTTGTCCGTCTCTGAGATATCACTGCCGGTAAAGATGTAGTTAGCTAGGTTTTTTACTTTCATAATAAAATGTTTCTTAGAATTTATACTTCGGGTTTTCTTTCTTTGAGATTATACACCATGGAAAACAAGATCTATTCACCTCTAATTAATTACAGTTACCCCAAGGTTGGAACGAAGCTTCAACAGGAACATCCCTTGCTAAGCAATTCAGTGGTGAAATGAGCCGTACCTCTAATTTTATGGTCTTTTTGTGGCGGTTGTTAAGCGAATCTGGTTCCCCCTCCCCCTCCCCTTTTCTTCGATGCCGCCTGGAAAGGCGGCCGATGGCAAGCATGTGGCCCCAGGAAGCTGCAACTGTCACAAAAAGCCAGTTTGATGTAGTGGTTAAGCACCAGGCTAAAAAGCAGGATATGGTGAGTTCTAGTCCTGCCTTAGGCATGAAAGCCAGCTGGGTAACTTTGGGCCAATCACCAGGAGAGAGTGAGTTCTAGTTCCCCCTTAGACATGAAATCCAATTTGGTGGCTTTAGGCCAGTCGCCAGGTAATCGGGAATTCTAGTCCTAGAGACTGGACAGCCATTTGGCACAGGGGTAATGGTGCAGTGGTTAAAA